>JBBBDQ010001646.1:1147500-1152500 GCA_037127315.1 Ascarosepion bandense | reverse complement strand
ATACCCAAAATACAAAACTAACCCAATCAGAAATACTCAACATAAAAAATAACCATCTAGACAACCTTTTATGTATATACAGATGGAGCAAAAAAAAAAAAATTAAAGTAGGATCTGCTGCCATACTTAAAGATCAGAAGAAACGTAAAAGATTACTAGATGCAGCTTCCATATATAGTGCTGAAATAATTGCTATTAATTTGGCACTTGATATAACTACAGCCCATTGCAACAAATTCATAATCTTCACAGACTCGTTATCTGTGCTTACTGCTTTAAAAAACGAAAACCTTTTTGATCCTTTAATCACACAAGTATTAAACAGTGTATAATTTAACTAAAAGCAAAGAAATAATCTTTTGATGGATCCTGAGCTATCTAGGTATTTGGGGAAATGACAGGGAAGACTCGGAAGCAAAGAAAGCAATGAAAGATAAAATAGCAAAAATCAAAATTCCTTAACTGATTTTAAAGCCGTAGTGAAGAAAATAATTTTTAAAAAGTGGCAAAATTATTGGGATAGATACACTAACAACAAACTCCAAAACATAAAACCTAATTTGGAGAATAGAACATTCAATACAGAAATAGAAGAGAACAGGTTTTGCTGACCTGCCTTCACATAGGCCATACCTACATCACGTACCATCATTTACTGAAGGGCACAGAATCCCCAGTATGTACCAGTTGTCAAAAAAGATAAAGTGTCAAACATATACTTTTAGAGTGTACAAACTTAAATAGAGTGCGAAAGAAGTATTACCAAACAAGTAGTTTGAAAAAAACTATTTATGGAAACAAGACCAAGCAGGATACTTGAATTCTTAAAAGAAATCGGAATGTACTCAAAAATATGACTGGTTGAATACTATCTCACAGATGCATAGATATATATATATTTCTACCAACTTGCTATATATTCCAAAACTTGGTTCTACCGAATGTGCGTTTGCAAATTTTGTATATGTAATACAAACACATATAATGTATGTAGGCTGGATTTGGCTTAAGATAACCCATGGTGGTTGGCATGCCATAAAATCTAAACAGCTAAATTAAATATATACATTTTTACAAAATATTTTATTAATTTAAAATGTGTTAATATACATAAATTTGTCTAAATATATAAGTCTGTTAAATATATTAATTTGTTAAATATACAAACCTCTTGAAATTGTTCTTAACTTTTCGTTCGTTTTTTTTTTTTTTTTTTTTTTTTTTTTTTTTCTCCAAGGCTCCAAAATGGTGGTGGTGATGAATCCTGCAGCTCAAGTTTAGGAACTAGTGGTTGTTGCAGTAATGGTAAACCCATCTTTCGGTCTCGGTCTTTTTCTGCCGTGGAACAGAGTAGCAGAGAGGCTGAACTTTCAGTTCCTGCTGACAACTATTTCTCTACAATGTCACCTCACCATTCCAGCATTGGAGATATGGAGAATCGTTTACACAATCTTCATCTCTGTCATTCCAAGTCCGATACCAAATATCACTATTCCCCTAACCTTTGTGCCAAGGGAAATTTGCAAATCAGTTCCGAGGGCTTAGTTACTAACAAGGCCAATCGAAATGATTGTGTGTCATGTGCTGAAAATTTACCTTCAGGGAATTCTTGGCAGCAAGATTCTGGAGACCAGGCATGTTCTACTCCATTTTCTTTGGCTCCTGACAGACATATTATGACCCAATCAGAGTTCTATGAAGATGATGCAGGTTTGGTCACTGATGCAACTGATGATAATGTCTTTTGTCAATCGGGGACAGAGTTTAACTTGCCCTCTTCATGGCCTGCATGGACATTGCCAATGAAGAGTCATAAATTGGCTTACCACCCAAATGGCAAAAGCCACTCGTTTTCTCAAGCCGAGAACTCTTTCTCGTCTGGAGGCAACAAACTAGAAAGTTATTCGGACACAGAAGTTTATTCGAAATCTCCACAGTCCATTTTTCTCCATGAGTTTCAAGCAAGTAGTGAATACGAGGATGTTAGTCACCAGGATGTCCCGAGTACGACGCAGGCAGTCTTTGCAATGGACGAGGATATCTTCAGTTCTCCAGATAACAATTTGCATTTTCCTGTTCCAGCATTAAACTTGGCTGATTCCTCAGAGTTTGACAATCGCCAGTTTGGCTGTTTCATTGACAGAGATCGTCAAGAACAGTTTCCGACTACTCAGGTGCATGAAGACAGCTTTGCAAGACACCCAGGTACAAAGTACAGCTGTCCTAAGGGACCAAGGAAGGTGAGGAGGAAATCTGGTGGTGGGGGAGCAGTGGATATCAACCGGTCAGTAGTGAGCAATAATGGTCACTGTAGTAATCTGGAATTGAGGCCTGTCAACAATGTTCCTGTGTATAAGAGGCACTGGGAAAAGCCCAGCAACATTTGGCCATCATATCACTGCAAAGATGTGAATACCTATTCTTCGAGTCTTGCTTGTCAGCAGCAGAACAAACCAAAGTGTAAAGATGTTGACGGCAAACACCAAGGAGGCAGTCCTTCAAACCATCAGCGGAAAGAACAAAGGAAACAGAATCAAACCTGTGGAGGCCAGGTGAAGAACAAGAAAAAAAACTATCCGAAGTAAGTTTATATATTTATTTGGAATTTTATGACCCTGACTGACTTTATTTATGTCTTTATTTCTTTATATAACTAAGGTGGTGCGCTCACTTCAAATGGATATTTCTCTCTTTTGAAATTTATTGTTAAAGCAATTATTACATTTTATCACTTCCCAATATCCTATTATCAGGGAAATTTATATAGTTTTTTTTTTTCTGTTCGACTCTTATTCCCTGCCTTACTAATCTTTGCAGTCCTAAAAGCAATAAATCTTGCAAAAGCACAAAGGCCTTATGATAATTGCTTTCATGGTATGGAAATGCTGACTGACATCTCCATATCCACCTCTCAAAGTTTCAAATAAATTGTCTACACCATGCCATGCACTCACACAGCCAAAATAAAAGCTCAGTTTAACTGTATGTGGTGGGAAATAATTTTAAAATAAATTTAGGAATTTTAATTTTATATTCTAGTTTTAATGTCTAAAAAAATTTCTAAGTTAATCTTGCCTTCTAATCTGATGCCCTCTTCTTTGGAAAATATAAGCAGGCGTCTTTTACGTTTCAAGAATTGTGTGTGGTGGGGAGAGTGTTGATAGAATTATGGCTTTCCCAGTAACCTCAGATATGTTGTATGCCCCCACTCCTGGTTTTTTCAAAGGGGATCAGTGTTTGTACCAAAACAAAAGCAAATCTAAGCAACTGGCTTTTTAACAAGTGCTTAATTTTGATTTCCTTAGAAAAGAGAGAGAAATATGCTAATCTCTTTGTTTTCATTTGAAATATCAAAGGTAAATTTAAAAAAAAGAAACTTTGCTTTTGAATCTTTGTTCTGCAATTAAGTTTTGCTGAAATGTGCTAAGTTTGTTTTTTTTTTGCTTGCATTTTTCTCTTTGCTTATTTTCATAGGAAATTTTCCCGTACTCCAACATTGCCTCGATGTTTGAAAGCGGAAGGGACCCAACAAGATTCTGAGAGTCCTTCTTCCCAGAAGGAATGTAACGAAATTCCTTGTTGTGGCTCTGCAGATAAGGAAAATCCATTAACCACGAATACCATCTTTGGTACTTCTCAGGAACCCTCTCCTGCTCTACGACCAGGTTTCATTCTTTTTTCTTTTTTTTTTTTTTTTTTTTTTCTTTGAATGTTTGCTGCCCATTTTAGAATTGTCTATGGCTTGTTTGACTGGCAAGTAAGGTTGAGTTTCATATTAAAATTTTAATGCTCAAATGCAGTCAATGTTAGGATTACGGTTGACTCGTATTGTTGGCAAACACTTATAACCTTTCCATTTTTTTTTAAAGTTTAATCATTAAAAGTGTTCCATTTGGATAATGCTTGACCCTCTACAGTAAAGCTCACATCTGAGGGATTAGCACCTAAGTTGAGAAAAAAAATTCCACATCCTCTTTTCTCAGTATCTTGTTCCACCAAAATTCTACAATTGACAAAATGTCATTTTGATTGACTTGGTTCTTAAAAATACCTAAAAATGTGTATAGCTATCCTCCAAATCAAGTGATGATAAAATAAAAAGAAATGGTGTTTATGAAGTTGATTGGAAAAAAAAAATCTATTGATTCTAATGATTAGAATCTGTGTTAATTAAACCTAAAATGTTTTTTTAATATCAACTTGAGGAAAGCTGACTTTTTCAGCCTGATGAGTCAGTCAAGTGCCATACAAGATACACTCTTGGGCGATCATGTCTTGAAAGAAGTTTATCCCGCAGTAGTTTGCCATTACTTTTCTGCAGTAGATTGGTTGCCAACCAAGGCTATAGAACCCAATCTTTCCTATTATTTAACTTATAACTGGAGGGAAGAGACGGATTAATACCTTTCCCAAGGGTATTTGGACGTAAGTGAATGCAAAGAATTCAACTGGAATTTGAACTTGGCTCTCATTTCTCGTTCCAAGTCGATACCCACTGCACCACAACATGCATAAGCCTGACTAAGAAGCCAAAATAATGTTTGACAATAGATTTTGGAAAGTGGCTCAAGCA
Organism: Ascarosepion bandense; assembly: GCA_037127315.1. Taxonomy (NCBI): domain Eukaryota; kingdom Metazoa; phylum Mollusca; class Cephalopoda; order Sepiida; family Sepiidae; genus Ascarosepion; species Ascarosepion bandense. The sequence continues at coordinate 1,147,927 of JBBBDQ010001646.1, read as the reverse complement.
TTTTCTGCCAAGCCAAACCCTGCCCCCACCTCACCCCGCAACCTGTGTTTTTCTTTCTTCTTTCTCCTCCACAAAAGGTAGATTCATTCAGAATTTCTCAGTGAAGTACAGAGTAACATTTCTACAATGCCAAACTGAAATGAAAACTCTCTTTTGTGGATATTGGTCTATCCTTGCTATTCGACTCGCTCAAATCCCTTATTTTGTTTATTACTCCTATATTAACCCCCCCTTTTTTTTCTTCCTAAATTTGTAGATGGTGTCATAATATCCTATAGGGATAATGTGTCACTACCAACATTTGTTTGAATGAACATGGATTGCCGCAGCTTTGTTTTCGAGTAATTAGTGATATTGTGCTGCTGGGATCATGTGACACACACACACACACATACATATATATATATATAAACAAATGTTTGGAGGT